>OW971957.1:10044701-10062558 GCA_943193695.1 Acrobasis suavella | reverse complement strand
TAACCTAACCTAACCTAACCTAACCTAACCTAACCTAACCTAACCTAACCTAACCTAACCTAACCTAACCTAACCTAACCTAACCTAACCTAACCTAACCTAACCTAACCTAACCTAACCTAACCTAACCTAACCTAACCTAACCTAACCTAACCTAACCTAACCTAACCTAACCTAACCTAACCTAACCTAACCTAACCTAACCTAACCTAACCTAACCTAACCTAACCTAACCTAACCTAACCTAACCTAACCTAACCTAACCTAACCTAACCTAACCTAACCTAACCTAACCTAACCTAACCTAACCTAACCTAACCTAACCTAACCTAACCTAACCTAACCTAACCTAACCTAACCTAACCTAACCTAACCTAACCTAACCTAACCTAACCTAACCTAACCTAACCTAACCTAACCTAACCTAACCTAACCTAACCTAACCTAACCTAACCTAACCTAACCTAACCTAACCTAACCTAACCTAACCTAACCTAACCTAACCTAACCTAACCTAACCTAACCTAACCTAACCTAACCTAACCTAACCTAACCTAACCTAACCTAACCTAACCTAACCTAACCTAACCTAACCTAACCTAACCTAACCTAACCTAACCTAACCTAACCTAACCTAACCTAACCTAACCTAACCTAACCTAACCTAACCTAACCTAACCTAACCTAACCTAACCTAACCTAACCTAACCTAACCTAACCTAACCTAACCTAACCTAACCTAACCTAACCTAACCTAACCTAACCTAACCTAACCTAACCTAACCTAACCTAACCTAACCTAACCTAACCTAACCTAACCTAACCTAACCTAACCTAACCTAACCTAACCTAACCTAACCTAACCTAACCTAACCTAACCTAACCTAACCTAACCTAACCTAACCTAACCTAACCTAACCTAACCTAACCTAACCTAACCTAACCTAACCTAACCTAACCTAACCTAACCTAACCTAACCTAACCTAACCTAACCTAACCTAACCTAACCTAACCTAACCTAACCTAACCTAACCTAACCTAACCTAACCTAACCTAACCTAACCTAACCTAACCTAACCTAACCTAACCTAACCTAACCTAACCTAACCTAACCTAACCTAACCTAACCTAACCTAACCTAACCTAACCTAACCTAACCTAACCTAACCTAACCTAACCTAACCTAACCTAACCTAACCTAACCTAACCTAACCTAACCTAACCTAACCTAACCTAACCTAACCTAACCTAACCTAACCTAACCTAACCTAACCTAACCTAACCTAACCTAACCTAACCTAACCTAACCTAACCTAACCTAACCTAACCTAACCTAACCTAACCTAACCTAACCTAACCTAACCTAACCTAACCTAACCTAACCTAACCTAACCTAACCTAACCTAACCTAACCTAACCTAACCTAACCTAACCTAACCTAACCTAACCTAACCTAACCTAACCTAACCTAACCTAACCTAACCTAACCTAACCTAACCTAACCTAACCTAACCTAACCTAACCTAACCTAACCTAACCTAACCTAACCTAACCTAACCTAACCTAACCTAACCTAACCTAACCTAACCTAACCTAACCTAACCTAACCTAACCTAACCTAACCTAACCTAACCTAACCTAACCTAACCTAACCTAACCTAACCTAACCTAACCTAACCTAACCTAACCTAACCTAACCTAACCTAACCTAACCTAACCTAACCTAACCTAACCTAACCTAACCTAACCTAACCTAACCTAACCTAACCTAACCTAACCTAACCTAACCTAACCTAACCTAACCTAACCTAACCTAACCTAACCTAACCTAACCTAACCTAACCTAACCTAACCTAACCTAACCTAACCTAACCTAACCTAACCTAACCTAACCTAACCTAACCTAACCTAACCTAACCTAACCTAACCTAACCTAACCTAACCTAACCTAACCTAACCTAACCTAACCTAACCTAACCTAACCTAACCTAACCTAACCTAACCTAACCTAACCTAACCTAACCTAACCTAACCTAACCTAACCTAACCTAACCTAACCTAACCTAACCTAACCTAACCTAACCTAACCTAACCTAACCTAACCTAACCTAACCTAACCTAACCTAACCTAACCTAACCTAACCTAACCTAACCTAACCTAACCTAACCTAACCTAACCTAACCTAACCTAACCTAACCTAACCTAACCTAACCTAACCTAACCTAACCTAACCTAACCTAACCTAACCTAACCTAACCTAACCTAACCTAACCTAACCTAACCTAACCTAACCTAACCTAACCTAACCTAACCTAACCTAACCTAACCTAACCTAACCTAACCTAACCTAACCTAACCTAACCTAACCTAACCTAACCTAACCTAACCTAACCTAACCTAACCTAACCTAACCTAACCTAACCTAACCTAACCTAACCTAACCTAACCTAACCTAACCTAACCTAACCTAACCTAACCTAACCTAACCTAACCTAACCTAACCTAACCTAACCTAACCTAACCTAACCTAACCTAACCTAACCTAACCTAACCTAACCTAACCTAACCTAACCTAACCTAACCTAACCTAACCTAACCTAACCTAACCTAACCTAACCTAACCTAACCTAACCTAACCTAACCTAACCTAACCTAACCTAACCTAACCTAACCTAACCTAACCTAACCTAACCTAACCTAACCTAACCTAACCTAACCTAACCTAACCTAACCTAACCTAACCTAACCTAACCTAACCTAACCTAACCTAACCTAACCTAACCTAACCTAACCTAACCTAACCTAACCTAACCTAACCTAACCTAACCTAACCTAACCTAACCTAACCTAACCTAACCTAACCTAACCTAACCTAACCTAACCTAACCTAACCTAACCTAACCTAACCTAACCTAACCTAACCTAACCTAACCTAACCTAACCTAACCTAACCTAACCTAACCTAACCTAACCTAACCTAACCTAACCTAACCTAACCTAACCTAACCTAACCTAACCTAACCTAACCTAACCTAACCTAACCTAACCTAACCTAACCTAACCTAACCTAACCTAACCTAACCTAACCTAACCTAACCTAACCTAACCTAACCTAACCTAACCTAACCTAACCTAACCTAACCTAACCTAACCTAACCTAACCTAACCTAACCTAACCTAACCTAACCTAACCTAACCTAACCTAACCTAACCTAACCTAACCTAACCTAACCTAACCTAACCTAACCTAACCTAACCTAACCTAACCTAACCTAACCTAACCTAACCTAACCTAACCTAACCTAACCTAACCTAACCTAACCTAACCTAACCTAACCTAACCTAACCTAACCTAACCTAACCTAACCTAACCTAACCTAACCTAACCTAACCTAACCTAACCTAACCTAACCTAACCTAACCTAACCTAACCTAACCTAACCTAACCTAACCTAACCTAACCTAACCTAACCTAACCTAACCTAACCTAACCTAACCTAACCTAACCTAACCTAACCTAACCTAACCTAACCTAACCTAACCTAACCTAACCTAACCTAACCTAACCTAACCTAACCTAACCTAACCTAACCTAACCTAACCTAACCTAACCTAACCTAACCTAACCTAACCTAACCTAACCTAACCTAACCTAACCTAACCTAACCTAACCTAACCTAACCTAACCTAACCTAACCTAACCTAACCTAACCTAACCTAACCTAACCTAACCTAACCTAACCTAACCTAACCTAACCTAACCTAACCTAACCTAACCTAACCTAACCTAACCTAACCTAACCTAACCTAACCTAACCTAACCTAACCTAACCTAACCTAACCTAACCTAACCTAACCTAACCTAACCTAACCTAACCTAACCTAACCTAACCTAACCTAACCTAACCTAACCTAACCTAACCTAACCTAACCTAACCTAACCTAACCTAACCTAACCTAACCTAACCTAACCTAACCTAACCTAACCTAACCTAACCTAACCTAACCTAACCTAACCTAACCTAACCTAACCTAACCTAACCTAACCTAACCTAACCTAACCTAACCTAACCTAACCTAACCTAACCTAACCTAACCTAACCTAACCTAACCTAACCTAACCTAACCTAACCTAACCTAACCTAACCTAACCTAACCTAACCTAACCTAACCTAACCTAACCTAACCTAACCTAACCTAACCTAACCTAACCTAACCTAACCTAACCTAACCTAACCTAACCTAACCTAACCTAACCTAACCTAACCTAACCTAACCTAACCTAACCTAACCTAACCTAACCTAACCTAACCTAACCTAACCTAACCTAACCTAACCTAACCTAACCTAACCTAACCTAACCTAACCTAACCTAACCTAACCTAACCTAACCTAACCTAACCTAACCTAACCTAACCTAACCTAACCTAACCTAACCTAACCTAACCTAACCTAACCTAACCTAACCTAACCTAACCTAACCTAACCTAACCTAACCTAACCTAACCTAACCTAACCTAACCTAACCTAACCTAACCTAACCTAACCTAACCTAACCTAACCTAACCTAACCTAACCTAACCTAACCTAACCTAACCTAACCTAACCTAACCTAACCTAACCTAACCTAACCTAACCTAACCTAACCTAACCTAACCTAACCTAACCTAACCTAACCTAACCTAACCTAACCTAACCTAACCTAACCTAACCTAACCTAACCTAACCTAACCTAACCTAACCTAACCTAACCTAACCTAACCTAACCTAACCTAACCTAACCTAACCTAACCTAACCTAACCTAACCTAACCTAACCTAACCTAACCTAACCTAACCTAACCTAACCTAACCTAACCTAACCTAACCTAACCTAACCTAACCTAACCTAACCTAACCTAACCTAACCTAACCTAACCTAACCTAACCTAACCTAACCTAACCTAACCTAACCTAACCTAACCTAACCTAACCTAACCTAACCTAACCTAACCTAACCTAACCTAACCTAACCTAACCTAACCTAACCTAACCTAACCTAACCTAACCTAACCTAACCTAACCTAACCTAACCTAACCTAACCTAACCTAACCTAACCTAACCTAACCTAACCTAACCTAACCTAACCTAACCTAACCTAACCTAACCTAACCTAACCTAACCTAACCTAACCTAACCTAACCTAACCTAACCTAACCTAACCTAACCTAACCTAACCTAACCTAACCTAACCTAACCTAACCTAACCTAACCTAACCTAACCTAACCTAACCTAACCTAACCTAACCTAACCTAACCTAACCTAACCTAACCTAACCTAACCTAACCTAACCTAACCTAACCTAACCTAACCTAACCTAACCTAACCTAACCTAACCTAACCTAACCTAACCTAACCTAACCTAACCTAACCTAACCTAACCTAACCTAACCTAACCTAACCTAACCTAACCTAACCTAACCTAACCTAACCTAACCTAACCTAACCTAACCTAACCTAACCTAACCTAACCTAACCTAACCTAACCTAACCTAACCTAACCTAACCTAACCTAACCTAACCTAACCTAACCTAACCTAACCTAACCTAACCTAACCTAACCTAACCTAACCTAACCTAACCTAACCTAACCTAACCTAACCTAACCTAACCTAACCTAACCTAACCTAACCTAACCTAACCTAACCTAACCTAACCTAACCTAACCTAACCTAACCTAACCTAACCTAACCTAACCTAACCTAACCTAACCTAACCTAACCTAACCTAACCTAACCTAACCTAACCTAACCTAACCTAACCTAACCTAACCTAACCTAACCTAACCTAACCTAACCTAACCTAACCTAACCTAACCTAACCTAACCTAACCTAACCTAACCTAACCTAACCTAACCTAACCTAACCTAACCTAACCTAACCTAACCTAACCTAACCTAACCTAACCTAACCTAACCTAACCTAACCTAACCTAACCTAACCTAACCTAACCTAACCTAACCTAACCTAACCTAACCTAACCTAACCTAACCTAACCTAACCTAACCTAACCTAACCTAACCTAACCTAACCTAACCTAACCTAACCTAACCTAACCTAACCTAACCTAACCTAACCTAACCTAACCTAACCTAACCTAACCTAACCTAACCTAACCTAACCTAACCTAACCTAACCTAACCTAACCTAACCTAACCTAACCTAACCTAACCTAACCTAACCTAACCTAACCTAACCTAACCTAACCTAACCTAACCTAACCTAACCTAACCTAACCTAACCTAACCTAACCTAACCTAACCTAACCTAACCTAACCTAACCTAACCTAACCTAACCTAACCTAACCTAACCTAACCTAACCTAACCTAACCTAACCTAACCTAACCTAACCTAACCTAACCTAACCTAACCTAACCTAACCTAACCTAACCTAACCTAACCTAACCTAACCTAACCTAACCTAACCTAACCTAACCTAACCTAACCTAACCTAACCTAACCTAACCTAACCTAACCTAACCTAACCTAACCTAACCTAACCTAACCTAACCTAACCTAACCTAACCTAACCTAACCTAACCTAACCTAACCTAACCTAACCTAACCTAACCTAACCTAACCTAACCTAACCTAACCTAACCTAACCTAACCTAACCTAACCTAACCTAACCTAACCTAACCTAACCTAACCTAACCTAACCTAACCTAACCTAACCTAACCTAACCTAACCTAACCTAACCTAACCTAACCTAACCTAACCTAACCTAACCTAACCTAACCTAACCTAACCTAACCTAACCTAACCTAACCTAACCTAACCTAACCTAACCTAACCTAACCTAACCTAACCTAACCTAACCTAACCTAACCTAACCTAACCTAACCTAACCTAACCTAACCTAACCTAACCTAACCTAACCTAACCTAACCTAACCTAACCTAACCTAACCTAACCTAACCTAACCTAACCTAACCTAACCTAACCTAACCTAACCTAACCTAACCTAACCTAACCTAACCTAACCTAACCTAACCTAACCTAACCTAACCTAACCTAACCTAACCTAACCTAACCTAACCTAACCTAACCTAACCTAACCTAACCTAACCTAACCTAACCTAACCTAACCTAACCTAACCTAACCTAACCTAACCTAACCTAACCTAACCTAACCTAACCTAACCTAACCTAACCTAACCTAACCTAACCTAACCTAACCTAACCTAACCTAACCTAACCTAACCTAACCTAACCTAACCTAACCTAACCTAACCTAACCTAACCTAACCTAACCTAACCTAACCTAACCTAACCTAACCTAACCTAACCTAACCTAACCTAACCTAACCTAACCTAACCTAACCTAACCTAACCTAACCTAACCTAACCTAACCTAACCTAACCTAACCTAACCTAACCTAACCTAACCTAACCTAACCTAACCTAACCTAACCTAACCTAACCTAACCTAACCTAACCTAACCTAACCTAACCTAACCTAACCTAACCTAACCTAACCTAACCTAACCTAACCTAACCTAACCTAACCTAACCTAACCTAACCTAACCTAACCTAACCTAACCTAACCTAACCTAACCTAACCTAACCTAACCTAACCTAACCTAACCTAACCTAACCTAACCTAACCTAACCTAACCTAACCTAACCTAACCTAACCTAACCTAACCTAACCTAACCTAACCTAACCTAACCTAACCTAACCTAACCTAACCTAACCTAACCTAACCTAACCTAACCTAACCTAACCTAACCTAACCTAACCTAACCTAACCTAACCTAACCTAACCTAACCTAACCTAACCTAACCTAACCTAACCTAACCTAACCTAACCTAACCTAACCTAACCTAACCTAACCTAACCTAACCTAACCTAACCTAACCTAACCTAACCTAACCTAACCTAACCTAACCTAACCTAACCTAACCTAACCTAACCTAACCTAACCTAACCTAACCTAACCTAACCTAACCTAACCTAACCTAACCTAACCTAACCTAACCTAACCTAACCTAACCTAACCTAACCTAACCTAACCTAACCTAACCTAACCTAACCTAACCTAACCTAACCTAACCTAACCTAACCTAACCTAACCTAACCTAACCTAACCTAACCTAACCTAACCTAACCTAACCTAACCTAACCTAACCTAACCTAACCTAACCTAACCTAACCTAACCTAACCTAACCTAACCTAACCTAACCTAACCTAACCTAACCTAACCTAACCTAACCTAACCTAACCTAACCTAACCTAACCTAACCTAACCTAACCTAACCTAACCTAACCTAACCTAACCTAACCTAACCTAACCTAACCTAACCTAACCTAACCTAACCTAACCTAACCTAACCTAACCTAACCTAACCTAACCTAACCTAACCTAACCTAACCTAACCTAACCTAACCTAACCTAACCTAACCTAACCTAACCTAACCTAACCTAACCTAACCTAACCTAACCTAACCTAACCTAACCTAACCTAACCTAACCTAACCTAACCTAACCTAACCTAACCTAACCTAACCTAACCTAACCTAACCTAACCTAACCTAACCTAACCTAACCTAACCTAACCTAACCTAACCTAACCTAACCTAACCTAACCTAACCTAACCTAACCTAACCTAACCTAACCTAACCTAACCTAACCTAACCTAACCTAACCTAACCTAACCTAACCTAACCTAACCTAACCTAACCTAACCTAACCTAACCTAACCTAACCTAACCTAACCTAACCTAACCTAACCTAACCTAACCTAACCTAACCTAACCTAACCTAACCTAACCTAACCTAACCTAACCTAACCTAACCTAACCTAACCTAACCTAACCTAACCTAACCTAACCTAACCTAACCTAACCTAACCTAACCTAACCTAACCTAACCTAACCTAACCTAACCTAACCTAACCTAACCTAACCTAACCTAACCTAACCTAACCTAACCTAACCTAACCTAACCTAACCTAACCTAACCTAACCTAACCTAACCTAACCTAACCTAACCTAACCTAACCTAACCTAACCTAACCTAACCTAACCTAACCTAACCTAACCTAACCTAACCTAACCTAACCTAACCTAACCTAACCTAACCTAACCTAACCTAACCTAACCTAACCTAACCTAACCTAACCTAACCTAACCTAACCTAACCTAACCTAACCTAACCTAACCTAACCTAACCTAACCTAACCTAACCTAACCTAACCTAACCTAACCTAACCTAACCTAACCTAACCTAACCTAACCTAACCTAACCTAACCTAACCTAACCTAACCTAACCTAACCTAACCTAACCTAACCTAACCTAACCTAACCTAACCTAACCTAACCTAACCTAACCTAACCTAACCTAACCTAACCTAACCTAACCTAACCTAACCTAACCTAACCTAACCTAACCTAACCTAACCTAACCTAACCTAACCTAACCTAACCTAACCTAACCTAACCTAACCTAACCTAACCTAACCTAACCTAACCTAACCTAACCTAACCTAACCTAACCTAACCTAACCTAACCTAACCTAACCTAACCTAACCTAACCTAACCTAACCTAACCTAACCTAACCTAACCTAACCTAACCTAACCTAACCTAACCTAACCTAACCTAACCTAACCTAACCTAACCTAACCTAACCTAACCTAACCTAACCTAACCTAACCTAACCTAACCTAACCTAACCTAACCTAACCTAACCTAACCTAACCTAACCTAACCTAACCTAACCTAACCTAACCTAACCTAACCTAACCTAACCTAACCTAACCTAACCTAACCTAACCTAACCTAACCTAACCTAACCTAACCTAACCTAACCTAACCTAACCTAACCTAACCTAACCTAACCTAACCTAACCTAACCTAACCTAACCTAACCTAACCTAACCTAACCTAACCTAACCTAACCTAACCTAACCTAACCTAACCTAACCTAACCTAACCTAACCTAACCTAACCTAACCTAACCTAACCTAACCTAACCTAACCTAACCTAACCTAACCTAACCTAACCTAACCTAACCTAACCTAACCTAACCTAACCTAACCTAACCTAACCTAACCTAACCTAACCTAACCTAACCTAACCTAACCTAACCTAACCTAACCTAACCTAACCTAACCTAACCTAACCTAACCTAACCTAACCTAACCTAACCTAACCTAACCTAACCTAACCTAACCTAACCTAACCTAACCTAACCTAACCTAACCTAACCTAACCTAACCTAACCTAACCTAACCTAACCTAACCTAACCTAACCTAACCTAACCTAACCTAACCTAACCTAACCTAACCTAACCTAACCTAACCTAACCTAACCTAACCTAACCTAACCTAACCTAACCTAACCTAACCTAACCTAACCTAACCTAACCTAACCTAACCTAACCTAACCTAACCTAACCTAACCTAACCTAACCTAACCTAACCTAACCTAACCTAACCTAACCTAACCTAACCTAACCTAACCTAACCTAACCTAACCTAACCTAACCTAACCTAACCTAACCTAACCTAACCTAACCTAACCTAACCTAACCTAACCTAACCTAACCTAACCTAACCTAACCTAACCTAACCTAACCTAACCTAACCTAACCTAACCTAACCACATATCTTTGTTCCCGAATAATATTTCAGTGTGCCCTTGTGTTCTTTGCTTCATTATATACTACTTTCCTTCGTCTCCGCTTTAGATAACACTCGTTTTTAAAGATAAATCAGCATTTTCTTACTTTCGTTTACTTAGACGAAATTTTCATTTTTTATATCTCATTTTTCCAAATTTTTCCGCTTTCCCGTATCAGGGTGCTACCGATCGCCTTGTCTTTTGTCTAATATCATACTCCCACGTCTTTTAATACCTTTTTCTATACAAAATCACAAAAAATCGCTTAGTTACAGAGCCTTCAGCATATTTTTTCTTTGTAAATCCGTTGTTTGTCCATAATCAACTTTTTTTCTATAGCAATAGCCCAGTTTTGTTTTAAAAACAAATACTAATTGCCCTGCCGCGTCGATCAACACATTAATTGTGGAAATCGGCCCAGTAGTTTTTAAAATATAAATTTTTCGCGTTTCTAACGGTCAAACCGAGGTTACCTAAGCCCTTGAAATCCCATATAAATTTACATATCTTTGTTCCCGAATAATATTTCAGTGTGCCCTTGTGTTCTTTGCTTCATTATATACTACTTTCCTTCGTCTCCGCTTTAGATAACACTCGTTTTTAAAGATAAATCAGCATTTTCTTACTTTCGTTTACTTAGACGAAATTTTCATTTTTTATATCTCATTTTTCCAAATTTTTCCGCTTTCCCGTATCAGGGTGCTACCGATCGCCTTGTCTTTTGTCTAATATCATACTCCCACGTCTTTTAATACCTTTTTCTATACAAAATCACAAAAAATCGCTTAGTTACAGAGCCTTCAGCATATTTTTTCTTTGTAAATCCGTTGTTTGTCCATAATCAACTTTTTTTCTATAGCAATAGCCCAGTTTTGTTTTAAAAACAAATACTAATTGCCCTGCCGCGTCGATCAACACATTAATTGTGGAAATCGGCCCAGTAGTTTTTAAAATATAAATTTTTCGCGTTTCTAACGGTCAAACCGAGGTTACCTAAGCCCTTGAAATCCCATATAAATTTACATATCTTTGTTCCCGAATAATATTTCAGTGTGCCCTTGTGTTCTTTGCTTCATTATATACTACTTTCCTTCGTCTCCGCTTTAGATAACACTCGTTTTTAAAGATAAATCAGCATTTTCTTACTTTCGTTTACTTAGACGAAATTTTCATTTTTTATATCTCATTTTTCCAAATTTTTCCGCTTTCCCGTATCAGGGTGCTACCGATCGCCTTGTCTTTTGTCTAATATCATACTCCCACGTCTTTTAATACCTTTTTCTATACAAAATCACAAAAAATCGCTTAGTTACAGAGCCTTCAGCATATTTTTTCTTTGTAAATCCGTTGTTTGTCCATAATCAACTTTTTTTCTATAGCAATAGCCCAGTTTTGTTTTAAAAACAAATACTAATTGCCCTGCCGCGTCGATCAACACATTAATTGTGGAAATCGGCCCAGTAGTTTTTAAAATATAAATTTTTCGCGTTTCTAACGGTCAAACCGAGGTTACCTAAGCCCTTGAAATCCCATATAAATTTACATATCTTTGTTCCCGAATAATATTTCAGTGTGCCCTTGTGTTCTTTGCTTCATTATATACTACTTTCCTTCGTCTCCGCTTTAGATAACACTCGTTTTTAAAGATAAATCAGCATTTTCTTACTTTCGTTTACTTAGACGAAATTTTCATTTTTTATATCTCATTTTTCCAAATTTTTCCGCTTTCCCGTATCAGGGTGCTACCGATCGCCTTGTCTTTTGTCTAATATCATACTCCCACGTCTTTTAATACCTTTTTCTATACAAAATCACAAAAAATCGCTTAGTTACAGAGCCTTCAGCATATTTTTTCTTTGTAAATCCGTTGTTTGTCCATAATCAACTTTTTTTCTATAGCAATAGCCCAGTTTTGTTTTAAAAACAAATACTAATTGCCCTGCCGCGTCGATCAACACATTAATTGTGGAAATCGGCCCAGTAGTTTTTAAAATATAAATTTTTCGCGTTTCTAACGGTCAAACCGAGGTTACCTAAGCCCTTGAAATCCCATATAAATTTACATATCTTTGTTCCCGAATAATATTTCAGTGTGCCCTTGTGTTCTTTGCTTCATTATATACTACTTTCCTTCGTCTCCGCTTTAGATAACACTCGTTTTTAAAGATAAATCAGCATTTTCTTACTTTCGTTTACTTAGACGAAATTTTCATTTTTTATATCTCATTTTTCCAAATTTTTCCGCTTTCCCGTATCAGGGTGCTACCGATCGCCTTGTCTTTTGTCTAATATCATACTCCCACGTCTTTTAATACCTTTTTCTATACAAAATCACAAAAAATCGCCCTCCCACCCACCCTGGTTTCATTGCTTAGGTGAACTCGGTCGCCTGGGAAGGAAATTTTAGTTGCTAAAATGGTTATTCAAAGGTCACCCACCCGTGTGGGCAGCCAATTGCCGACACATTCGCGCGCTTTTCCAACCGATCAGCCCCCTCCAGATCCTGTGCAAGCGCCGGGTTCCCCAGAGGCCATAGTCGCTGCGGTGGCTAGAGCGGGCACTCAGACACCGCCTCTGGTGTATGAATCGGACTCGGTTTCGGTTTCGACTGCTCAGGCCTCTCCCACTATCTCTCAGCAATCAGTAGCCGAAGTGCCTTCTGCCTCCCCGAATAACTCTCAATGGAAAACTATTGCCAAAAAATCCAAATCGAAAAACGCGGCGTCCAGCTTCATTGAATTGCCGGCCTACTCGGAGGATGTCACCGACATGGATTCATTCGTGGCGGCGGTGACGAAACTTACTGGCGTTATTAACAAAGCGGTCTCCGAAGGTAAAAGCGTAACTGCGGGCAATAAGAAAGTGATCACGGCCGCCGCGCAGGAAATTCAGAGGGCCAGTCAGACCCTTGCTAGGTTGAGCGTTTCTACTCCCGTTGCATTGGAGCCATCACAATCAAGTCCCATCATAGACAAAGAGACCATAGTAGCTACCATCAGAGAGAGCATTCGGGAGGAATTTAAGGCTTTACCGGCATCCATACCGGCACCGCCTCCCTTGACGAAGTCGTTTGCTGCGGCAGCCGCCACCCCAGCGCCGAGGCGCCAGCCTGCTCGCACTCTCCCATCTATTATCATAAAAAGCGACGTAACCGGCGAAAAGCAGCCGGTTGTGTATGATGAGTGGCGAAAGCACGTCACCTTTAGAGACACCACATTTGCGCCTACTAAAGTACAATCTCTACGGCAAAACATGCTTAAGGTCGAGTTCGAAACGGTTCAACAAAGAGACGAGACTATGAAAAAGGTACAAAACGTCCCAGGTATTGTTGCGGAAGAGGCCAAATTACGGCGCCCCCTCATAATTTTCAGAGGCATAAGCAAGGAGGTGAAAAGAGAGGATCTGGTAGACGTTATATGCCACCAGAACCAAGTCCCAGCTGAGGACATACGTTTATGCTTCCTAATGAAGAACAGGAATGAGCGGTTATACAACGCGGTCTTTGAGGTGGCTCCGGCGGTGCGGCGCAGGTTGGTTGAGGAGGAGCGCGCTAATGTGGAGCACCAGAGGGTGCACGTAGCGGACTTCAGCCGTTTTGTCCAGTGCTACAAATGCCTACAATTTGGGCACACCAATAACAAGTGCACGGCTGATTTCTACCCCTGCGGCCACTGTGGCTCCACAGCGCACCACATGACCACCTGCCCCGTAAAGTCGGACCCCTCCAAGAAGTGCTGCTATAATTGCAAACAAACAAAAACCACAACCAACACAAACCACTCTGCCTTGGACACAAAAATGTGCCCTAAAATAATAAAGATCGTTAAATCCCTAGAAGAAACAACGGACTATGGACACTAGTTGTCTCAAAATAATTCAATGCAACCTCAGCAAGTGCAAAAAGTGGCAAGATGAATTTGTCCAGTACTTTATAACCAGCGAATACTCCATAGCTTTGGTCTCTGAACCATACACAGGAACCAAAAACCAAATGAAAAACCTTCCAGGTATTCAAATCAATCAATACACTACAAAGGAAAGAGTCAAAGCATGTATACTCATTAAACAAACCATTCAAAAATACATAGGTATGTCCCAATATTCCAGCCCAAACATAAGTACAATAAAATTGACAATAGGCCATCAGAACTACATAATAGTATCAGCATACATAGAACCTAATAACGATGAGAACAACACACTGGATAAAATTGACCTCATCCTAAAAGAAAACACCGGAATTTGCTGCCTTGTGGGTGGAGACTTTAATGGATGGCATAGCTTATGGGGTAGCCAAAAAACTACTCCCAGGGGTAGGGATGTAGTCGAACTCATTTCAGCGAACGACATGCATATTTGCAATATGGGGAACACCCCCACATTTGAAACCACCACTCACGGGCAATACCGATCCTCAATAATAGACTTAACCTTCATCTCCGCAAACAACTTCAATCAAATAAGTGACTGGAAAGTTAATCTTGAAGCCTCACCTCTCTCAGAGCATAACGCTACGTCATATACTTTACAACTAAATAGCCCCAATCATCCACCCAGAACCTCTACATCCACCTACTTATATAAAAATAAAAAGGCCAACTGGAGTAAATTTGAGACCACAATTAAGGAACTGATGACAACAGACGGAATCCTGGAAGAAAATTTAGAGACAGCAGACACACAAAAAATAGATAAAATCATAGATAGAATGTACAACATTATACACAAGTCATGCAGGGCTTCTATACCACTTGGCGGAAAAAGGAAAAAATACAAACCACCCTGGTGGTCAGACAAACTGGATGAACTTAAACAAAAAGTAATAAGTATTCATAGGCAGCTTAGGCTCCAGAAAAGAAGAAATTTACCATTAGATGAGATAATAGAACGGCAACGCGCAGCGAAAAAAGAATACACCCAAAACCTCCAGGCCACCTCCAACAAAAATTTCAGGGAATTCTGCGAAAAGCAAGGGAAAGAAGATGTTTGGTCTGTTACCAATAGACTACTTAAAGAAGCACCCCCCGCAACACCACCCACAACTTTAAAGATAGGAAACACATACACTACCGATGCAACAGAAACAGCCGAAGCTCTCATCGATCACTTCTACCCTAAAGACACCAACCCTACAGCTACTATTGAGGAACCGAATACTTCTGAAGAAAAGCCATATACAGAAGAAGAGGTGATGGAATGTATTAAAAATATGAACCCAAACCGATCCCCTGGCAACGACCATCTCACTTCAGACATTGTTTTGAATTTCTGTAATCTCTTCCCGACATTCATAACACAACTTTTCAACCAATGCCTAGCACTACACTACTTCCCTAAGATCTGGAAACATGCAATTGTTAAAATTATCCCAAAACTAAACAAAACAGACTCCTCCGACCTTAGTTCCTACCGCCCCATTGGACTGTTACCGGTATTTGGCAAACTCCTAGAAAAACTGTTTACCAGAAGAATAACATATCATGCCAGTATACAAAACAAGCTCAGTGATAAACAATACGGCTTCAAGGAACAAAAATCAACCACACAAGCCATCGCTGCAGCCATTGACCTCATTAAGACCGAAAAAAGCAAAAAACAACTTGTAGTTTCTGTTAGTCTGGACATAAAATCCGCATTCGATAACGCGTGGTGGCCGGCCATCTTCAAGGGACTCAGAAAAATAAATTGCCCGAGAAACACCTACAAACTAATCAAAAGCTACTTCGAGAATAGAACGGTCACTATAGAATACGGCGGAGCGAGCGCAACCAAAACCATGACCAAGGGCTGTGTGCAGGGATCTGTATGTGGACCCACCATGTGGAACATAATCTTGGACGAGTTGCTTATGCAGACCAACCTACCAACAGGATGCCACATCCAAGCCTTTGCGGACGACGTCTTAATAATAGTGTCAGCACCCGATATCACACAACTGGAAGATAAAACAAACAGAGCCCTCAGCACAATACTTGAATGGGGTAAAAGTGTCCATCTGGAATTTGGTCCGCACAAAACACAACTTGTTGCATACACACCTAAAGCCAAAACTGCGAATATAAAAATGAACAACACAGCACTTCAATTTACCCCCAAAATGAAATACCTTGGAGTTATAATAGACGAAAAACTTTTATTCACAGAACATGTCAAGTACATAACCGAAAAAGCGGTTAACATTTTCAATAAACTATGTATATACACACGAGCAACATGGGGAGTACACACTGAAAACATAAGGACAATATATAAGCAGGTAATTGTTCCAATAATAACATACGCAGCTGGCATCTGGGGGCATATAGCCAATAAGAAATATATAAGGAAAAAGCTAGAAAGCACGCAACGACTCTTTGCTATTAGAGCTACCAGAGCTTTCCGTACAATTTCCACCACAGCTGTCTTGGCAATCGCCGGATTTGAACCATTACACCTCAAGGTACTTGAAATCCAGGAAATCGAAAACACTAAACTTCAAGGCAAATCATCATTACTACCTGATGACCTAACTATCGATAAGCCAATACCAACTAAAGATCTACTACCACCTTATGAAAGAGTCAGCATCCTTATGAATGAAGCCTACGATGACAAAGAAATCCAGGACATCTGCAACTCTAATACCATAAAGATTTTCACAGACGGGAGCAAACTAGAGAACAAACAAACAGGAGCAGCCTTTGCTGCCTACACTACTTCCGACGATAGGCCCACTATACGGAAATACAAACTGCATAGCACCTGCACCGTTTACCAGGCGGAATTATTCGCAATACTGCAAGCCTGCAACTGGGCGACAAGACAGAAGCATAGAGACGTTACAATTCTGTCAGATAGCAAATCATCTCTAACTGCACTCCAAAACCGAAGCAATACAGACAATTTAGTAGCTGCAATTCATAAAACCATTCATAAAGAAAAAGGACAAAACGGTATACAATTTAAATTCATATGGGTTAAGGCGCATGCGGGAATCACCGGAAATGAACTTGTTGACGTGGCAGCAAAGGATGCAGCAACATTGAGGAAAGCCCCTGATTACGACCTAGTACCCATAAGCTACATAAAACAGGAACTAAGGAAACGAACACTCACAAAATGGCAGGACTCATACAGAAGCTCAACAACAGGAACCCAAACCAAAAAACTATTTCCAGAACTGCAAACGATACTCAAAG
>OW971957.1:10024701-10042201 GCA_943193695.1 Acrobasis suavella | reverse complement strand
TCTTTAACGCTCACCAGGCACACGGAGCGCAACGCATTTTACTAAGGAACTGTACAGGTATTTAGTCATTTTAATTTTGACCGTTAAATTAGATTTTAACGATAATTTATACTTGGTCCCTTTCTACAGGGCCAGCCTGTACAGTTTCACCTTAGCTTATATAATTTTAGCATTTAAATTTTAATTTTGACAAAAATACTAAGATTTTAAGTTGTTTTAAACCCCTTGACCTTTTCATTTAGTTTTAACCTTGTTTGACATTGGAAAATTTATATTTCACGTTCTTTGCCCCCCTATACAGGGCAAAGAGATTATTTTAGTATTATTATTCTGACAAAAATTTTACATTTTAATTGTTGCGACGACTACCCCCTGACAATATCATGGACCCCAGAGTGAATAATAATCAAATTGAGTGCCCCTTGAACGCGGCGCTTGGGTGCGTCGTGGATGGCCACCATGAGGGCGTTGTTCCGGAGCCCGCGCACAGGCGGTCAAGTCTGGGGGTCGAAAGGCGGAGGCCCGCGAAGAGGGCGAGGAGGAACCTAGGTTCCCTCTCGCCTCCCAAACGGGACCTTGCAACGCCCGAGATCTCCCCGGAGACTACCTCATCGCTGGGCTCCGACAGCGTCGCCGCTGAAGCCAAAACTTGCCGGTACAAGGTGAGGAAACTTCTCGATGGCTCCAGGAATCTCAAAACAGAGATAAGACTTGGAGTCATCGCGGCAGTGGAGCGCTTGTACCGGCTGGTTTTGGCGCAAGAGGTGGGGCAACGGGGGGGAAGCCTCTCTCCGTTGCGCCCGCCTTCGGCGGCGGAAAACATGGCCGGCGCCCCGGACGAGCGGTCGGCCGGGCTTGCTCTGTCCGAAAAAATGGAGGAGCAAGCCGGACTGATTAGAGAAAACGCCCGAATGCTGGACGAAATCCGAGGGTTGATCGTCCAGCAATCGGCGGGGGTTGGCGCTTTGTCTTACGCAGACGTTGCGGCCCGCTCATCCAAGGCGGAACCTGCTAAGCGGGGGGCCCTGTTGTCCCTTGTCGTCACATCTAAGGATGCGTGCGACACGGGGGAGCAGGTCCTCGATAAAGTCCGCGAAGCGATTGACGCCAAGGAGGGGTGGGTCCGAGTCGAGCGTGTGCGTAAGGCAAAGGACCAAAAGGTAATCATGAGTTGCTCGTCCGAGGAAGAACGAGCTAAGTTGAGAGAGAGGCTCGAGAGGGTGGACAGCCTCACTGTCGGGGAGGTGAAAAATCGGGATCCGCTCCTCATCCTCTGGGGCGTCAACATCCGCTATAGCGATGGTGACGTCATCGGAGCGGTGAGGAAACAGAACCCAGAGGTTTTCCACGGCCTCGGCAGTGGGGATGACCGCCTTCAGGTGAAGTACAGAAGGAAGGCAAGGAATCCGCAAAATAGCAACATTGTGCTCAGCGCATCTCCGGTGATTTGGAGGAGGGCGCTGGACGCCGGATCCCTCCGTGTGGACCTTCAGCATGTAAGGGTTGCGGACCAGTCCCCACTCGTGCAGTGCTCTCGCTGCTTGGGTTACGGCCACAGCAGACGGTACTGCACGGAGGGGGAGGACGTCTGCAGTCACTGCGGAGGTCCACACATGAAGTCGGAGTGTGCTGAGCACAATGCGGGAACTACAGCAAGCTGCCGCAACTGCAAAAAAGCAGGCGGCAGCCGGGCGGACCACAACGCCTTCAGCGATGACTGCCCAGTGAGGAGAAAGTGGGACGCGATTGCAAGGTCGGCAACTGCGTATTGCTGACCGTGCAATCGGCACAGCGTCCACCGATGGGTGGCCGAGCTGCCTGTTGCAAAGTTACCCCATATGGTAAAAATTTTGTTTTAAACGCAAAATAAAATTATTATGGAAGGGTGTTAACGGTGGCAACACAGTGGCCCGGCCATACATCGGAGCAAAGTGTCACGCTGAAGGCGTTGCGTGTACAGGGCGATGGGGTGTTTTCCCTTTTTTTAAATTTTAACGGCAATTTTTACAGATTATTTTTAAAAAATAATTTTGTATAAAAATAAGCAAATAAATAAAAACCTGCAAATAAAGGGAAAACACTCCATAGTGGCAAACTGAGCCTACTTCTGTATTTTACCTTTGTTCTTGGTGAATGGTCACGGCTCCGTTTCTGCCGCGGGGCGGACGTTTTCCGGGCGTTTTCCGGTCCCTGAGTGGCGTTTCCACTCTTGGACCGACCATCGGGCACTGTCTGCCCCGTAGTGGGACGGAGACGTGACTTTTCAAAAAACCCGTGCGGCATGTTTTCTGCCTTTAGGAGGTAAACCATGTAGGCGCCCAAGCGACGAGTTCGAATAGTTTGAAGGGGCTTTCCGAGATGTTCGGCGTGGCAACCGGTGCAAGCGCCGGTGGCCACGACGAGCATTTCGGAAATATATATGGTATGTAATATGTATGTTTATATTAACTCTGGGTATATATATCATATGTAGTTTATTTATATTATTATATATTTATATATTCAAAATACTTATATGAAAATAACTTTACTTGCAAACATAGTCCCTGATAATGTCAGGGGGTAGGATTTAAAAAAAAAAAAAAAAAAAAAAAAAAAAAAAAAAAAAAAAAAAAAACCTAACCTAACCTAACCTAACCTAACCTAACCTAACCTAACCTAACCTAACCTAACCTAACCTAACCTAACCTAACCTAACCTAACCTAACCTAACCTAACCTAACCACATATCTTTGTTCCCGAATATTATTTCAGTGTGCCCTTGTGTTCTTTGCTTCATTATATACTACTTTCCTTCGTCTCCGCTTTAGATAACACTCGTTTTTAAAGATAAATCAGCATTTTCTTACTTTCGTTTACTTAGACGAATTTTTCATTTTTTATATCTCATTTTTCCAAATTTTTCCGCTTTCCCGTATCAGGGTGCTTCCGATCGCCTTGTCTTTTGTCTAATATCATACTCCCACGTCTTTTAATACCTTTTTCTATACAAAATCACAAAAAATCGCCCTCCCACCCACCCTGGTTTCATTGCTTAGGTGAACTCGGTCGCCTGGGAAGGAAATTTTAGTTGCTAAAATGGTTGTTCAAAGGTCGCCCACCCGTGTGGGCAGCCAATTGCCGACACATTCGCGCGCTTTTCCAACCGATCAGCCCCCTCCAGATCCTGTGCAAGCGCCGGGTTCCCCAGAGGCCATAGTCGCTGCGGTGGCTAGAGCGGGCACTCAGACACCGCCTCTGGTGTATGAATCGGACTCGGTTTCGGTTTCGACTGCTCAGGCCTCTCCCACTATCTCTCAGCAATCAGTAGCCGAAGTGCCTTCTGCCTCCCCGAATGACTCTCAATGGAAAACTATTGCCAAAAAATCCAAATCGAAAAACGCGGCGTCCAGCTTCATTGAATTGCCGGCCTACTCGGAGGATGTCACCGACATGGATTCATTCGTAGCGGCGGTGACGAAACTTACTGGCGTTATTAACAAAGCGGTCTCCGAAGGTAAAAGCGTAACTGCGGGCAATAAGAAAGTGATCACGGCCGCCGCGCAGGAAATTCAGAGGGCCAGTCAGACCCTTGCTAGGTTGAGCGTTTCTACTCCCGTTGCATTGGAGCCATCAGAATCAAGTCCCATCATAGACAAAGAGACCATAGTAGCTACCATCAGAGAGAGCATTCGGGAGGAATTTAAGGCTTTACCGGCATCCATACCGGCACCGCCTCCCTTGACGAAGTCGTTTGCTGCGGCAGCCGCCACCCCAGCGCCGAGGCGCCAGCCTGCTCGCACTCTCCCATCTATTATCATAAAAAGCGACGTAACCGGCGAAAAGCAGCCGGTTGTGTATGATGAGTGGCGAAAGCACGTCACCTTTAGAGACACCACATTTGCGCCTACTAAAGTACAATCTCTACGGCAAAACATGCTTAAGGTCGAGTTCGAAACGGTTCAACAAAGAGACGAGACTATAAAAAAGGTACAAAACGTCCCAGGTATTGTTGCGGAAGAGGCCAAATTACGGCGCCCCCTCATAATTTTCAGAGGCATAAGCAAGGAGGTGAAAAGAGAGGATCTGGTAGACGTTATATGCCACCAGAACCAAGTCCCAGCTGAGGACATACGTTTATGCTTCCTAATGAAGAACAGGAATGAGCGGTTATACAACGCGGTCTTTGAGGTGGCTCCGGCGGTGCGGCGCAGGTTGGTTGAGGAGGAGCGCGCTAATGTGGAGCACCAGAGGGTGCACGTAGCGGACTTCAGCCGTTTTGTCCAGTGCTACAAATGCCTACAATTCGGGCACACCAATAACAAGTGCACGGCTGATTTCTACCCCTGCGGCCACTGTGGCTCCACAGCGCACCACATGACCACCTGCCCCGTAAAGTCGGACCCCTCCAAGAAGTGCTGCTATAATTGCAAACAAACAAAAACCACAACCAACACAAACCACTCTGCCTTGGACACAAAAATGTGCCCTAAAATAATAAAGATCGTTAAATCCCTAGAAGAAACAACGGACTATGGACACTAGTTGTCTCAAAATAATCCAATGCAACCTCAGCAAGTGCAAAAAGTGGCAAGATGAATTTGTCCAATACTTTATAACCAGCGAATACTCCATAGCTTTGGTCTCTGAACCATACACAGGATCCAAAAACCGAATGAAAAATCTACCAGGTATTCAAATCAACCAGTACATTACAAAGGAAAGAGTCAAAGCATGTATACTCATAAAACAAACCATTCAAAAATACATAGGAATGTCCCAATATTCCAGCCCAAACATAAGTACAATAAAATTGACAATAGGCCATCAGAACTACATAATTGTATCAGCATACATAGAACCTAATAACGATGAGAACAACACCCTGGATAAAATTGACCTCATCCTAAAAGAAAACACCGGAATTTGCTGCCTTGTGGGTGGGGACTTTAATGGATGGCATAGCTTATGGGGTAGCCAAAAAACTACTCCCAGGGGTAGGGATGTAGTCGAACTCATTTCAGCGAACGACATGCATATTTGCAATATGGGGAATACCCCCACATTTGAAACCACCACTCACGGGCAATACCGATCCTCAATAATAGACTTAACCTTCATCTCCGCAAACAACTTTAATCAAATAAGTGACTGGAAAGTTAATCTTGAAGCCTCACCTCTCTCAGAGCATAACGCTACGTCATATACTTTACAACTAAATAGCCCCAATCATCCACCCAGAACCTTTACATCCACCTACTTATATAAAAATAAAAAGGCCAACTGGAGTAAATTTGAGACCACAATTAAGGAACTGATGACAACAGACGGAATCCTGGAAGAAAATTTAGAGACAGCAGACACACAAAAAATAGATAAAATCATAGATAGAATGTACAACATTATACACAAGTCATGCAGGGCTTCTATACCACTTGGCGGAAAAAGGAAAAAATACAAACCACCCTGGTGGTCAGACAAACTGGATGAACTTAAACAAAAAGTAATAACAATTCATAGGCAGCTTAGACTCCAGAAAAGAAGAAATTTACCATTAGATGAGATAATAGAAAGACAACGCGCAGCGAAAAAAGAATACTCCCAAAACCTCCAGGCCACCTCCAACAAAAATTTTAGGGAATTCTGCGAAAAGCAAGGGAAAGAAGATGTTTGGTCTGTTACCAATAGACTACTTAAAGAAGCACCCCCCGCAACACCACCCACAACTTTAAAGATAGGAAACACATACACTACCGATGCAACAGAAACAGCCGAAGCTCTCATCAATCACTTCTACCCTAAAGACACCAACCCTACAGCTACTATTGAGGAACCGAATACTTCTGAAGAAAAGCCATATACAGAAGAAGAGGTGATGGAATGTATCAAAAATATGAACCCAAACCGATCCCCTGGCAACGACCATCTCACTTCAGACATTGTTTTGAATTTCTGTAATCTCTTCCCGACATTCATAACACAACTTTTCAACCAATGCCTAGCACTACACTACTTCCCTAAGATCTGGAAACATGCAATTGTTAAAATTATCCCAAAACTAAACAAAACAGACTCCTCCGACCTTAGTTCCTACCGCCCCATTGGACTGTTACCGGTATTTGGCAAACTCCTAGAAAAACTGTTTACCAGAAGAATAACATATCATGCCAGTATACAAAACAAGCTCAGTGATAAACAATACGGCTTCAAGGAACAAAAATCAACCACACAAGCCATCGCTGCAGCCATTGACCTCATTAAGACCGAAAAAAGCAAAAAACAACTTGTAGTTTCTGTTAGTCTGGACATAAAATCCGCATTCGATAACGCGTGGTGGCCGGCCATCTTCAAGGGACTCAGAAAAATAAATTGCCCGAGAAACACCTACAAACTAATCAAAAGCTACTTCGAGAATAGAACGGTCACTATAGAATACGGCGGAGCGAGCGCAACCAAGACCATGACCAAGGGCTGTGTGCAGGGATCTGTATGTGGACCCACCATGTGGAACATAATCTTGGACGAGTTGCTTATGCAGACCAACCTACCAACAGGATGCCACATCCAAGCCTTTGCGGACGACGTCTTAATAATAGTGTCAGCACCCGATATCACACAACTGGAAGATAAAACAAACAGAGCCCTCAGCACAATACTTGAATGGGGTAAAAGTGTCCATCTGGAATTTGGTCCGCACAAAACACAACTTGTTGCATACACACCTAAAGCCAAAACTGCGAATATAAAAATGAACAACACAGCACTTCAATTTACCCCCAAAATGAAATACCTTGGAGTTATAATAGACGAAAAACTTTTATTCACAGAACATGTCAAGTACATAACTGAAAAAGCGGTTAACATTTTCAATAAACTATGTATATACACACGAGCAACATGGGGAGTACACACTGAAAACATAAGGACAATATATAAGCAGGTAATTGTTCCAATAATAACATACGCAGCTGGCATCTGGGGGCATATAGCCAATAAGAAATATATAAGGAAAAAGCTAGAAAGCACGCAACGACTCTTTGCTATTAGAGCTACCAGAGCTTTCCGTACAATTTCTACCACAGCTGTCTTGGCAATCGCCGGGTTTGAACCATTACACCTCAAGGTACTTGAAATCCAGGAAATCGAAAACACTAAACTTCAAGGCAAATCATCATTACTACCTGATGACCTAACTATCGATAAGCCAATACCAACTAAAGATCTACTACCACCTTATGAAAGAGTCAGCATCCTTATGAATGAAGCCTACGATGACAAAGAAATCCAGGACATCTGCAACTCTAATACCATAAAGATTTTCACAGACGGGAGCAAACTAGAGAACAAACAAACAGGAGCAGCCTTTGCTGCCTACACTACTTCCGATGATAGGCCCACTATACGGAAATACAAACTGCATAGCACCTGCACCGTTTACCAGGCGGAATTATTCGCAATACTGCAAGCCTGCAACTGGGCGACAAGACAGAAGCATAGAGACGTTACAATTCTGTCAGATAGCAAATCATCTCTAACTGCACTCCAAAACCGAAGCAATACAGACAATTTAGTAGCTGCAATTCATAAAACCATTCATAAAGAAAAACGACAAAACGGTATACAATTTAAATTCATATGGGTTAAGGCGCATGCAGGAATCACCGGAAATGAACTCGTTGACGTGGCAGCAAAGGATGCAGCAACATTGAGGAAAGCCCCTGATTACGACCTAGTACCCATAAGCTACATAAAACAGGAACTAAGAAAACGAACACTCACAAAATGGCAGGACTCATACAGAAGCTCAACAACAGGAACCCAAACCAAAAAACTATTTCCAGAACTGCAAACGATCCTTAAAGCCAGAAATAATTGGAAAACGAACTTTTTCATGACACAATTCCTATCAGGACATGGATATCACAAGGAGTACCTGAAACGGTTCAAAATCATTGAAAATGACCAGTGTCCCTGCGACAATGACAGCCCTCAAACAATTGAACACCTTCTTAAACATTGCAACAGCTACGGAGCACTGAGACAACAACATGAAACACTGTGTGGAATTTTGAAGGTGGATCCATACAGCACTGAGTGCCTCGCAAACGAGGGAACGGCACAGCGTTCGCTTTTGCAACTGGTGATGGAAGTGTTCCAGACGCTGAAGCAATTTAATAAATAAATAAATAAATAGGCACTTTATATGTATATGAATATGAATAATATATATAAAAAATAAAAAAATAAAAAATACTAATTAAGTAATAACACAATTAAACATGTATAATATACATCAAAAAACCGCGCTATGCGCAATATCCAAAACCGATCTATGCGCAAACGTATTTGAGTCTCGTATCAAATCGCGAGACTTTAAAAATACCCTGTTAGTGGCAAACCGAGGCAAACCACTACAGGGAGGAAAAAAAAAAAAAAAAAAAAACCTAACCTAACCTAACCTAACCTAACCTAACCTAACCTAACCTAACCTAACCTAACCTAACCTAACCTAACCTAACCTAACCTAACCTAACCTAACCTAACCTAACCTAACCTAACCTAACCTAACCTAACCTAACCTAACCTAACCTAACCTAACCTAACCTAACCTAACCTAACCTAACCTAACCTAACCTAACCTAACCTAACCTAACCTAACCTAACCTAACCTAACCTAACCTAACCTAACCTAACCTAACCTAACCTAACCTAACCTAACCTAACCTAACCTAACCTAACCTAACCTAACCTAACCTAACCTAACCTAACCTAACCCAGTTGCGAGCCGTTAGAGCCCGAGATCACCACGATTTTACAGCGCTCCGCAGCTAAAAAATCAAAAAAGTGGGTTTTTTACGTCGGAATTACAAGTGCGATACATCGTTAGACGCGTAAAGTGACGCCCGAGGTGACCCTGAGTGCCTCCCACAGGAATTTCTACTTCTCAATAGTGATAAGTGCAAAAAAGTGAAATTTTCAAAAAGTGAAAAAGTTTAAGTGCGTGCGGCGCGAGATCCAAAGCGACGACCCCTACTTTTTATTGTTTTTCCTGAAAGGCCTTAATAAGACCTAGGCTGTGGCACCCTTGCCAGATTTTTCCAGCCACCCCCCGAGGCACAGGAGCCAAAAAAACAAAAAGCACGTGGCGGCGTGGTCGGTGAAGGAGCATCGCGCGGCCAAGTCTGAAGTCACCATCATCAGCACCAGCATCCAAGCAATCAGCAGGCACTTCAAACAGAATTTTAGCAGCTACGAGTAACGTGCAATCTCTTTTTAAAAATCGAAAATTTGACGAGCCATTACTCCCACGCTTCTTGTGACGCGTGGGATTTAACGGTATAGAACGCAGGAAGTTAACCACGACGACGACCTGAAACAAAAAGAAAAATTTTAGAATAAGTATTTTAAGAAAAATTTGTAAAAAACTAAATTTTTAAATTTTTATTAATAAAAAGTAGTTAATAATCGAAATTCAAAAACTTAAGTATTGATAAACTGCAGCGTGGTAAGACCTACCGAACGCAATTTAAATTTTTGAAATCGGGCTGGAAACCGGGGAGTTACAAGGTTTTCAGGAAAAATTTTTACAACTCCTGAAAAGTACTGAAAATCATCTTAATAACAGCACCAACGAATAGCTCGCGTCAGCCCGATTTCAGAGATACCAATCTCGGGCACTCTGCGACGGTTGGGGCCGGGGAAATTTGGGTTTTTGTTTTCGCCGCCATCTTGGCAGCCATATTGGAAAAATTTAAACTGTTATAACTCCGGCCTAAATAGTCGTAGAGACCTCGGATTTTCTTTAAATATAACAGTAAGACATCCTCTACCTACTTCAACGGTCAAAGGGTCAATATCTGACCTTGACCTTTTGACCTCGACTGACCCCGGATCTATATAGAGGAGGTCAAGGCGAATACCGGGAACCCAAACACCGGGTGTCTACGACTAAAGACGGCTGTGTAATCCTAAGTCTAAGTTTCAACGGACGCCATTTTGAAAAATTTTGATCCCGAATAACTCCGGCATTATTAGTCGTAGAGATCTCGGATTTTCTTTAAATAAAAGAACAAGACATCCCCTACATATTTCAACGGCCAAAGGGTCAACACCTGACCTTGACCTTTTGACCTCGACTGACCCCAGATTTTAATAGAGGAGGTCAAGACGATTACTGGGAACCCAAACACCGAGTGTCTACGACGAACGACGGCTGGGTAATCTTGGGTCTAAAATTCAGCGGCCGCCATTTTGGAAAATTTTGAACTCCAATAACTCTGGCCCCTTTCGTCGTAGAGACTTGCGGTTTTCACCGGAGCTACCAGTGAACCGAGCTCTATCAATCTAGTGACTCTACATAGAGCCAACATAGAGTCGAGGTAGAGCCAACCCAAATTTTTGTAATAAAAACGGTCGGCAGGACTCTACAAAAGTCTTATCTTTTGTTTCATACATATAATATAAATTTAAGTCTTGTAATATACTTAATCTTCATATTGTAACCTGTATTAAAAATTTTTATTGACTGTTTTATTTGACGAGCTGCCAGAAAAGCAGCACTAAAACAAGTTGCCAGCTTCGGCACTTCATCTGACCCAAAATTTATATTTATCCTAAATATTTAATAGTTATTAAGACAAAAATTTTTAAAACTTATACAAACTTTTACGTTTTATACACTTTTCAATATTGACAATACCTCCAACAGAATGATAGCTAGAAGCCCTGTATCTAAAAGCGGCGATGCCAACCCGCAAAAATCCCCTCCCAGGACAGTTACATTGCCTAGAAGAAGTAGCGAGGAGGCAGGGGGATCGGGATCGACCGCAGCGACAAAAGTCTCTCCTGTCACCTCCAAGACAAAGCAGGCTGGCACTGCTGCAATGAGACCGAAACAACTGTTACCTCATAAAGGAGGAACCAAAATAAGACTGAACTCAAGGGAAAGCTCGATATCTCCCAAAATTGTATATAAGGACAGAGAATCTGAAGCAACGGCTTGCCTTGCTAAAGGGAAGGAATACTTACAGGGCTCTCGAAACCTTAAGGGCGAGATTAAGGATGTAGTCATTGAAGTACTGGACAGACTATACGAACTTTTTAAAGACGCAGAAGCCGACTCGAAGCAAAGCCCAGTAAGAGAACCCACACAGAACTCAACAGAGGTAAAAATCCTAAGTCAACTGGAGAAACATGCCCAGCTGATAGAAGACAGCAATAAGAAAATTGGGGAACTGTCGAATAAGCTGGAAGAACAGAAAGAGACCCTGTTAAAGGTATCCTATGCTGGTGTGGTTTCTGGTCAACCTAAAAACCCACCCCAAACACGAGGTGCGCTGCACTCCTTAATAATAACATCAGAAGACGACACCGAAACTGGTGAACAAGTGCTCAGCAAGGTTAGGGAGGCAGTGGACGCCAAGGAGGGCTGGGTAAAGGTGGAAAAGGTAAGGAAAGCCAAGGATAGAAAAATTGTAATGAGTTGTGGGACAGAAGAAGAAAGGAAAAAAGTTAAGGAAAGGATAGAGAAAGCGGGGAAGAACCTACGCGTTGAGGATGTAAAAAACAAAGACCCGCTCCTGGTTCTTTACGGCGTTTTGAACGTCCACACTGATGAGGACATTTTGAGGGCCGTCAGGAACCAGAACCGGGAGGTTTTTCGCAACCTCAAGGCGGAGGAAGACAGGATAGAGATGTGTTATCGGAGGAAAGCCAGGAACCCTCTTACAGCGCATGTCGTCGTTCGGGTATCGCCAATCATTTGGAAAAGGGCAATCGAGCAACAATTGCTGCATATTGATCTCCAACAAATAAGGGTGGAGGACCAGACACCCTTGGTCCAATGCACACGTTGCCTGGGCTACGGACACGGAAGGCGTCACTGCACGGAAAGTGCAGACGTGTGCAGTCATTGTGGCGGCCTCCACCTTAGGACCCAGTGCGCTGACTGGATGACTGGTATGCCACCTAAATGCAGGAATTGCACAAAGGCAAAGATGGAGAACTTAGAACATAACACGTTCGATACCGTATGCCCAATCCGGCGGAAATGGGACGCATTGGCCCGATCGGCCGTAGCTTATTGCTAAGGTTGTAACAGGCACCAATTGCCCCCCCTATCACGTAATGCAGGCAAATCTCAAGAAGAAGAAACTGGCAACAAATGAGGCCTTCATCGAAGCTAGTAAAAACAAAACTGGGATTATGCTTTTGCAAGAACCCTACGTAGGTGGGGCGAAAAGCATGAGGAGTCTTGGTGGGGCACGCATTTATCAACACTCAAACAACGGCGATGGGGAAGTAAAAGCAGCCATAGCTATATTGGATCCGGATCTCACCATTATTCAACACCCTGACATGACAACCAACAATATCGTTGTAGTGGAGGTACAAACCAAAGCATGGAGTATCACACTAATATCCTACTACTTTGAACCTCACCCGACACCAATTGAGCCATATCTCGACCACTTGAAGAAGGTAATAAATACACTAAAGCCCCAAAACCTAATAATAGGCGGCGACTCAAACGCAAAAAGCTCATGGTGGGGAAGCTCCAAAATTGATGATAGAGGGGATGCCATGGCGGGGACTCTTCATGAAATGGGCCTTCATGTACTCAACGTAGGAAATACGCCAACATTCGATACGATAAGAGGTGGAAAGAGATTTCACAGTAGGGTCGACGTCACGGCTTGCTCGACGAGCATGCTGCGCCACATAGCGGATTGGAAAGTAATCGAAGGCCTGACGAGCTCGGACCACAACGGCATAACTTTTGATATAAATATCCAAAAATCTAAGGGAGTCAAAATAGAAAGGACTACGAGAATATATAAAAGCAAAAAAGCAAATTGGGACCTATTTACAGAAAAATTTAATCAGTTAAAACAAACAAATAAACTAAACAAAATAGAAATAGACAAAATCAAAAATAAAGAGGAATTAGAGACAGCAGTAAATAATATCAATAAAACTATGACAGAAGCATGCACACATGCGATACCAAAAATAAAGAAAAATTGTAAACTTACCATGCCGTGGTGGTCCGAGAAACTCGCCGAGATGAAAGCCAAAGTAGCCACGCTGAAGCGCAGGATCCGCTGTGCAGCACCGGTCAGAAGGCAGCTCGTCGTCGACGAATACCTGGAAAGAAAGAATGAGTATGAACACGAGGCTATGAGGGCTCAGACGGAGAGCTGGAAGGAGTTTTGTGGTAGGCAGGAAAGGGAAAGTGTGTGGGACGGAATCTATAGAGTGTTAAATAGGACATCAAACAGAGAGGAGGATCTGCCACTGGAAAAGGAAGGAAAGACGCTGGACGCGCAGGGCTCGGCTGAGTACCTGGCTGAGACGTTCTACCCGGGGGACTTGAAGGAAAAGGACGGCAGCCTTCACAAGGAAATAAGGAGAAAGGCGGAAATAGTGAATGATGAAGATCATACTAGTGTATGCGATCCACCATTTACGATGTTAGAACTAATGACCGCAGCTGAGTCCTTTAACCCAAAAAAGGCTCCGGGAGCGGACGGCTTTACGGCCGACATCTGCCTGAGGGCCATCCAAAGCGATCCGGAACTTTTCTTGGCAGTAATGAACAAATGTCTCCAATACCAATACTTCCCAGAGCAGTGGAAGGAGGCCACTATTGTCATGTTGAGAAAACCTGGAAAGGAGAGTTATCGACACCCCAAGTCGTATAGACCAATTGGGCTATTGCCCGTACTGGGGAAAATCTTGGAAAAGATGATCGTCGCCCGTCTGAAGTACCATCTGCTGCCAAAAATGAGCACTCGCCAGTATGGTTTTATGCCACAGAAGAGCACCGAAGACTCCCTCTATACCCTAATGGAGCATATAAAAATAAAATTAGCAGAGAAAAAGATTGTTACGCTAATATCATTGGATATAGAGGGAGCCTTCGACAATGCTTGGTGGCCGGCAATAAAGACCAGACTGGCTGAGGAAAAGTGTCCGATCAATATTAGAAAAATGATGGATAGTTATCTTACAAACAGAAGGGTAAATGTAAGATACGGTGGAGCGACGGCCAGTGCGGGCACAGAAAAGGGATGCGTGCAGGGATCCATTGCGGGGCCAATCTTGTGGAACCTTCTAATCGACACCTTACTTAGGGATTTTGAGGGTAGGGGCGTCTATTGCCAGGCCTTTGCTGACGACATTGTTGTCGTCCTCGATGGGGACACAGCAATAGAAATAGAGAATCAAGCCGGCGGCATTCTAGCTCATGTTGAGGTGTGGGGTAAACAAAACAAGTTAAAGTTCGCGCCACAAAAAACTAGCGCGATGGTAATTACAAACAAGTTAAAGTACGACACCCCGCGCCTGGACATGGGCGGAATTGCCATCGAAATAAAAGATGAAATTAAAATACTTGGGGTAACAATAGACGCCAAACTCACCTTCAAAACTCATGTCTCCAACGTCTGCAAGAAGGCAATTGGTGTGTATAAGCAGCTTTCAAGGGCCGCCAAAGTACATTGGGGACTGAACCCAGAGGTCACTCGAGCTATATACACGGCGGCAGTTGAGCCTATTGTTCTGTATGCCGCAAGTGCCTGGGCATCAGCGGCGAACAAAAAAGGCGTTCAAAAACAGTTGGGGACACTACAAAGAGGCTTCGCTCAAAAGATATGCAAAGCCTACCGAACGGTCTCCCTGAACTCCGCACTCCTGCTGGCTGGCATTTTACCTCTTGATCTCCGAGTGCAGGAATCAGCATCGTTATATGAGATCAAGAAGGGGGTCCGCCTACCGGGATTGGGAGACAGGGAGATCGAGCGGATGGCACACGCTATCGAAGCTCCCCACCCCGCCGAGCGTGTAAGCCTGGAGTTCAAAAGCCTGGTAGACCAGGAGCAAGTAGACGCAAATAGCGACTACCAAGTTAAGATATATACTGACGGCAGCAAGATTGACGGGAGGGTCGGCGCTGCTCTATCAATATGGATAGAAGGAACAGAGATCAGACCCGTCAAACTTAGTCTGCCGTCCTACTGCACAGTCTACCAGGCGGAACTACTGGCGATACGTGAGGCGGTGAGGAGAATAAAAGACCACAGCGCAAGAACGTTTGGAGTCTACAGCGACTCAATGTCTGCCCTACAGACGGTTGTCAATCCCGCTTCCCTCCACCCACTAGCTGTGGAAACAAGAGAGCATGTTAAAAGCATCCTCCAACAAAACAAGAGAATATCGCTGTTTTGGATTAAGGCCCACGCGGGCTTGGAGGGGAACGAAAGGGCAGACAAACTAGCGAAAGAAGCCGCTGTAAACTCCAAACGCAAAGCAGACTATGACCTCTGCCCTGTTTCATGTGCGAAACGTATGCTTCGAGCTGAAACAATCCAGAAATGGGAGAGTAGATATTCTCAAAGCGCAACAGCCTCAACAACAAAACTGTTTTTCCCGACTGCCACCGTGGCATATAGAACTATTCGAGAAATAGCACCAAGTGGCCTAATCACACAGCTATTAACGGGGCATGGAGGTCTTGCGCAGTACCTACACCGTTTTAAAAAGAAAGACAGTTCAGCCTGTACCTGCGACCCTGAGGCGGAGGAGTCGATCCCTCATTTGATCACAGAGTGCCCGATGTTTAATATGCAACGTATAAATCTAGAGCAAGAAATTGATATCATAATAAATGTAGAAAACTTACCATCAATAATTACAAGTAAGCAGAAAATTAAATTCTTAGATTACTGTTACAAAATAATTCAAATAGTTAATAACAGAAATAAGTAGTTAAAATATGATGCCTAAATATTAGTGAATATTAGATTACATCATATAAAAGTATAGGAGCACAAACTATAAAACTAGAATAGAAAATTTGTAACAATAAAAATGCATGTTAGACACTAAGAAGCAAATGTAACCTATATAAGATATGCAAAAAACTGCGATAGACGTAAGAAAAGTAAATAAATATTAAGAGAGTGTAACCTTAGTAGTAATCATTACTAAACAAGAAAATGTAAAAAACAAAAGGAAAAAAAAAAAAAAAAAAAAAAAAAAAAAAAAAAAAAAAAAAAAAAAAAAAAAAAAATAGATTGTAAGATAATGTAATGTGTAAATAAAGATCAACGTGTCACTGTTAATAAATCCCGAACAAAAATGTTAAGAAACAAAAGACAAAGAATAGATCAAAATAGATTAGACGGGAGTCCCACCCGTGATAGAGTGAAAGATGAAGCATGAAAGGTAAGTATGCGGTATGAAAGTACGAGAGGAATACATGCGAGAACTGGTATGAAAGAGAAACAGTTGATACAGGCTCCGATAAAGTTGGAGGTAGATAGTATAAAAAAAAAAAAAAAAAAAAAAAAAAAAAAAAAAAAAAAAAAAAAAAAAAAAAAAAAAAAAAAAAACCTAACCTAACCTAACCTAACCTAACCTAACCTAACCTAACCTAACCTAACCTAACCTAACCTAACCTAACCTAACCTAACCTAACCTAACCTAACCTAACCTAACCTAACCTAACCTAACCTAACCTAACCTAACCTAACCTAACCTAACCTAACCTAACCTAACCTAACCTAACCTAACCTAACCTAACCTAACCTAACCTAACCTAACCTAACCTAACCTAGTTGCGCTCCGTCCCCCGCGCCGAGCACATGCGTTCACAGTGCGCTCCGCGTTAAAAATTCCTAAAAATTGGAATTACTGACGCAATCAAAGTGAAAAGTGTTTTAAAATAGAGTATTGAGTGCATATGTGTTGACGCGGGTTCGGCGCGGTGGAAATCGTCTGTTTAGTGCCAGAAAAAGTGAACTTTGTGTTTTTTGTGCACGTGGCATTCGGTTCGGCGTTCATTTTTCCTGAGAAAAGGCGAGGGTCCCGGATCCCTCGAGAACGTCGACCGTCTGCCCATTTTTCCATCAACCGGGTGCACGTGGTGATTTCCGGACCGACCTGGATCTGTGGTTAGTGAAATTTCCCGAGTGGAGTTTTCTGATCGGTGTCCGGGGCACGACCCGGAAATTACCACGTGGCTTTTCAAGGCTCACTGGCACACGGAGCGCAACGCCCAGGACAAGGGACTGTACAGGTACCTTTAGAAAAATTTTATTGCAAAGACCGTTAAATTTTTCTTTAAATTTAACGAAATATTGACATCTGGCCCCCTTTTACAGGGCCAGGCTGTACAGTCTCTAATTTTAGTTTATATTTTATCTTAGTTTTAAATTTTGACAAGCATATAGCAATTTTAACTTGTTTTAATCATTGACTAAATATATTTTGTTTTAAAATTAACGAACTTGGCCCCCCTATACAGGGCCAAGAGAATTTCACTTTATTTTTATATCGCTTTTACCTTTTACATTTTAACGTAACGACGACCACCCCCTGACAATATCATGGACCCCAGAGTGAATAATAATCGAATTGAGTGCCCTTTGAACGCGGCGCTTGGGTGCGTCGTGGATGGCCACCATGAGGGCGTTGTTGTGGAGCCGGTGCACAGGCGGTCAAGTCTGGGGGTCGAAAG